>CM038675.1:637618700-637641200 GCA_021605145.1 Aegilops bicornis
TTGGTGGATTCACATTTATGATGATGATACCAGAAAACCTTTTTTTATCCAAAGATGATACCTATAACTAGATTCGATAGCTTCTTGCTCTTTTAATTGTTTTTGTTTCCCTTTGCTTGTGCATATTACTTCCTCTAGCCTACCAAAACGTCTTATAATTTGGACCCAAGTAGTACATTACAATTATTAATAAATGTTCTATGGTTTGCAGTAAAGAAAACGATCTTAGTTTTGGTAAAATTTTGCTTCTTTGTTGTCGTGCAACAAAGACGAAATGATTCATCACCAAACACTCAACTGAGCAATAAATGGTTTCTATTTGTTTCCACGACTTTATTTTCCAGTAGACATTGTGTGAGTGTGCGCTGTGTGGTGTGAGTGTTCATGCAAATATTATTCGGGGTCTCAAAACTATGTTGTAAAAAAAAGTTGTACTGATAGAATTTTTTTTGTTGAGGAAATGCACTGATAGATTTATGATCCTAGATTAAATGAAAGTTATCTAAATTTGGTTGTCAACGATTGCTCTCTCTAGTTTCAACTAACTTAGCTGAAACCAAAATTCATATCAACGGGTATTTTTTTCAAAAAGAACATCGAAAGAACCTTCTTATATCTAATGTTTATCAAGGGGAACGGAAGCCAGTACAAATGAATGACAGTTTAACAGAAAAATAACCATAAAGAAATAGAAAGAGGCGCTTGCACTGAACATGCTGTCGTGTTCCTTCAATTTTACGCCACTCGCAAGAGCTTAAAATTGCATTGAACAAACTGTAAGAGAAAAGGGCACCTGCAAATGCTCATGCTATCCAAGGCTTTAAAGACTGCAATAGCCACACACTACTAGCAACCAGATCTAGTAATCGTTGAAGAAACATTGGTTGGAGAAACATCCCAAGTGGTGCAACCTTTCAATCCTTCATCGCGAATCGAGAGGGTTGGAAAATCGGACTTTGCCGCAACAGAACAAACAATCTGAAAGAAGAAATTGGACTAGTTGCAACAAAAGCCAACCAACAGTTACCCACGATCTATCAAGATCTTAAAAGAGTCAACAAATTTGGCAGTATCTCCTGCCTCCTTTCACCGGCTCCAGATCGTCGTCACTACCTCTCTAATGCCTCTAGGGAAACGATACCTAAGGAAAAGAAAGACCTATTAAAAATAAGAAAAACGTTGGCACGAAGAGGCCTCCCACATCAAGACGCCCCTTCTGCGATCAGCAAGAGGAGACGATCGAGCACCTCCTAGTTACCTACGTCTTTGCAAGAGGAGTCTGGGATAGAGTCTATGCGACTTTGGGCACTAGAGATGGTGCACCTACACCAGGAGACTCACTGCAAGATCGGTGCATGAGGACAGGAGCTCACGGTCAACATGGCAAGTCGGAGCGTGATATCCACTTACTATGTTTATGGGAGATTTGGAAACATCGGAATGATTGTTTTTGACGGGGCAACATCGTGCCAGCAGTACGTACTCCGACGCATTGTGACCAGGAGCAAGTTATAGAGTATAGCAGGACTTATGGGTGCGGAGCTGGACAGTTTCCTCGCGATGGCATTATTGTATGGGTGAGTGGCGAGTGAACCACTTAGGCCCTCTTTGATTTGCAGGATTTAAAAAACGCGGGAATAGGGAAAATACAGGATTTGAGTGGCATGTCCACTTGAATCCTATAGGATTAGCATAGAATGTTTGATGCTACAGGAAAAACAAAGGAATTGAACAAAGAGGTTGGAGTGGATGCTAGATTTCCAATGAAATGTAGTACACTTGATTCCATAGGAAAAAATCCTATGGAATTCAATCTTGTGAATCAAACAACAAATGTAGGAAAAAATCCTAAGGATTCTAACCCTTCAAAAGTCCCATGGAATTATCTCAAAATAAGCATGGATCTCTCTGTAGCATCAAGTTTACATGGCATAAAAATATCAGCAAAACAGGGGCTGAAATCAGCAACATCATGAAGACTAGTTTGCATGATTGTGGTAGTCACCACAGAGATCACAAAAATACATGGCATACACCCCTATAAAGATGGCATTTCATATTACAAAACACATGTAGGACTCAAGATCATAGGATGCACACCTCAATCATGGAAAAAATGACAAAAGTGCATATTCTGATAAGAATCTGAAACTAACATCACATAGCCCTCTTCTACCAGCATTTTGGGCATCAAGATGAGCTCAAATGAAAATGATGCAATGAGGCGAAAGTGACGTACTCATCGAGGCGAACAAACCGGTAAGCTATACGCCCAAAACGGAGCCACGGGTGCATAGTTATGATCACGATGAACATGCAACAAAATATCTGCAGAAAAAATGACTTTAGAGGATTTCGGGGTCAATCCGGATGGATCTTGGGTTCGTCCGAGGCGCGCGAACCGAGGCGAGGCCTGGGCTCGCCGGAGTCGGGGCCGGCCGGGCGGGCCGGGCGCCAAGGGCGACGGTGGGCGACGGCGGCCGGGCGGCGGCCGGGTCGGGCACGGAGGCGGGCGGGCTGAGGCGGCCGGGCGACGGGCGGAGGCGGGCGGCGCGGGTCGAGGACGAGGCGGCGGAGGCGGCGACGGGTCGGGCGCGGGCGCGCAGTGGCGAAGCGGTGGTCGGCAAGCGGACGGGCGGGGCTCCGTGTTGGGAAACGTAGTAATTTCAAAAATTTCCTACGATCACGCAAGACCATGGTGATGGCATAGCAACGAGAGGGGAGAGTGTCCGCCCACGTACCCTCGTAGATCGAAAGCGAAGCGTTATAACAACGCGGTTGATGTAGTCGTCGTCTTCACGATCCGACCGATCCAAGTAATGCGAACGTCACGGCACCTCCGAGTTACGCACGTTCAGCTCGATGGCGATCCCGGACTCCGATCCAGCAAAGTGTCGGGATGAGTTCCGTCAGACGACGGCGTGGTAGCGATGTTGATGCTCCACCGGCGCAGGGCTTCGCCTAAGCTCGCGACGATATGACTTCTCCGGCGCAGGGCTTCGCCTAAGCTTTCTGACGATATGACCAAGTGGAATATGGTGGAAGGGGCACCGCTGCGGCTAAGGAAAGATCCGTAGATCAACACGTGTCTGGGGTGCCCCCTGCCCCGTATATAAAGGATGGAGGAGGAGGAGGCCGCCAAGGCAAAGGTGCGGCCAGGGTGTGGAGTCCTACTAGGACTCCAAGTCCTAGTAGGAGTCCACCAAGAGGGAGGAAGGGAGAAGGAAGTGGAGGAGAAGGAAAGGTGGCGGCCCCTTTTCCCTAGTCCAATTCGGACTAGAGGGAGGGGGGCGCAGCAGCCCCTTGGCCCTTTCTCCTCTTCCCACTAAAGCCCATCAAGGCCCATTGCTTCTCCCGTAACTACCCGGTACTTCGAAAAATACTCGAATCATTCGGAACCTTTCCGAACTCCGAATATAGTCGTCCAATATATCGATCTTTACGTCTCGACCATTTCGAGACTCCTCGTCATGTCCCCGATCTCATCCGGGACTCCGAACTCCTTCGGTACATCAAAACTCATAAACTCATAATATAACTGTCATTGAAACCTTAAGCGTGCGGACCCTACGGGTTCGAGAACTATGTAGACATGACCTAGAACTATTCTTGGTCAATAACCAATAGCGGAACCTGGATGCCCATATTGGCTCCTACATATTCTACGAAGATCTTTATCGGTCAAACCGCATAACAACATACGTTGTTCCCTTTGTCATCGGTATGTTACTTGCGCGAGATTCGATCGTCGGTATCCAATACCTAGTTCAATCTCATTACCGGCAAGTCTCTTTACTCGTTCCGTAATACATCATCTCATAACTAACTCATTAGTTACAATGCTTGCAAGGCTTAGGTGATGAGTATTACCGAGAAGGCCCAGAGATACCTCTCCAGAGCAATCGGAGTGACAAAACCTAATCTCGAAATACGCCAACCCAACAAGTACCTTTGGAGACACCTGTAGTACTCCTTTATAATCACCCGATTACGTTGTGACGTTTGGTAGTACCAAAGTGTTCCTCCGATGGCAGGAGTTGCATAATCTCATAGTTATAGGAACATGTATGGGTCATGAAGAAAGCATTAACATACTAAGCGATCAAGTGTTAAGCTAACGGAATGGGTCATGTCAATCAGATCATTCAACTAATGATGTGACCTTGTTAATCAAATAACAACTCCTTGTTCATGGTTAGGAAACATAACCATCTTTGATTAACAAGCTAGTCAAGTAGAGGCATACTAGTGACATCTTGTTTGTATATATATTCACACATGTATTATGTTTACGGTTAATACAATTCTAGCATGAATAATAAACATTTATCATGATATAAGGAAATAAATAATAACTTTATTATTGCCTCTAGGGCATATTTCCTTCAGTCTCCCACTTGCACTAGAGTCAATAATCTAGTTCACATCATCATGTGATTCAACACTAATATTCACATACGTATGTGATTAACACACATAGTTCACATCGTCATGTGACCAACACCCAAAGGGTTTACTAGAGTAAATAATCTAGTTCACATCGCTATGTGATTAACACCCAAAGAGTACTAAGGTATGATCATGTTTTGCTCGTGAGAGAAGCTTAGTCAGCAGGTCTGTCACATTCGAGCCGTATGTATTTTGCAAATACTCTATGTCTACAATGCTACGCGGAGCTACTCTAGCTAATTGCTCCCACTTTCAATATGTATCCAGATTGAGTCTTAGAGTCATCTGGATGCATGTAAAAGGCTTGCATCGATGTAACTCTTTACGACGGGCTCTTTTATCACCTCCATAATCGAGAAATATTTCCTTAGTCCTCACTAAGGATGTTCTTGACCAATGTCGATGATCTACTCCTAGATCACTATTGTACTCCTTGCCAAATTCAGAGCAAGGTATACAATAGGTGCGGTACATAGCATAGCATACCTCATAGAACCTATGATCGAGGCATAGGAATGACTTTCATTCTCTTTTCTATTTTCTGCGTGGTCGGGATTTGAGTCTTACTCAATTTCATACGTTTTGCAACACAGGCAAGAACTTTTCTTTGACTGTTCCATTTTGAACTACTTCAAAATCTTGACAAGGTATGTACTTATTGAAAAACTTATCAAGCGTCTTGATCTATCTCTATAGATCTTGATGCTCAATATGTAAGCAACTTCACCGAGGTCCTTCTTTGAAAAACTCCTTTCAAATACTCCTTTATGCTTTGCGAGAATAATTCTACATTATTTCCGATTAACAATATGTCATTCACATATACTTATCGAAATGTTGTAATGCTCCCACTCACTTTCTTGTAAATACAGGCTTCTCCAAAAGTCGTATAAAACCATATGCTTTGATCACACTATCAAAGCGTTTATTCCAACTCCGAGATGCTTGCACCATCCATAGATGGATCATTGGAGCTTGCATATTTTGTTAGCTCCTTTAGGATTGAAAAACCTTCTGGTTGCATCATATACAACTCTTCTTTAATAAATCCATTAAAGAATGTAGTTTTGACATCCATTTGCCAGATTTCATAAAATGTGGCAATTGCTAACATGATTCGGACAGACTTTAAGAATCGCTCTGAGTTTGAGAAAATCTCATTGTAGTCAACACCTTGAACTTGTCGAAAACCCTTTTGTGACAAGTCGAGCTTTGTAGATAGTAACACTACTATCAATGTCCGTCTTCCTCTTGAAGATCCATTTATTTAACATGGCTTGCTGATCATCGAGCAAGTCAATCAAAGTCCATACTTTGTTCTCATACATGGATCCTATCTCAGATTTTATGGCCTCAAGCCATTTCATTTCGCGGAATCTGGGCTCATCATCGCTTCCTCATAGTCCGTAGGTTCATCATGGTCTAGTAACATGACTTCCAGAACATGATTACCGTACCACTCTGGTGCGGATCTTACTCTGGCAGACCTACGAGATTTGGTAGCAACTTGATCTGAAGTTTTTATGATCATCATCACTAACTTCCTCACTAATTGGTGTAGGAATCACTGGAACTGATTTCTGTGATGAACTACTTTCCAATAAGGGAGAAGGTACAATTACCTCATCAAGTTCTATTTTCCTCCCACTCACTTCTTTCGAGAGAAACTTCTTCTCTAGAAAGGATCCACCTTAACAATGAATAACTTGCCTTCGGATCTTGTGATAGAAGGTGTACCCAATAGTTACCTTTGGGTATTCTATGAAGACGCACTTCTCCGATTTTGGGTTCGAGCTTATCGGTGAAAACTTTTTCACATAAGCATCACAACTCCAAACTTTTAAGAAACGACAGCTTAGGTTCTTTGTTAAACCATAGTTCATACGGTGCCGTCTCAACGGATTTAGATGGTGCCCTATTAGCGTGAATGCAACTGTCTCTAATGCATAACCCCAAAAGCGATATTGGTAAATCGGTAAGAGACATCGTTGATCGCACCATATAAAAATAAAGAAATGCAGATTCTGACGTTCGGACACACCATAACGTTGTGGTGTTCCGGTGGCGTGAGCTGTGAAACTATTCCACATTGTTTTAATTGAAGACCAAACTCGTAACTCAAATATTTTTCCTCTGCGATCATATCGTAGAAACTTTTATTTTCTTGTTACGATGATTCTTCACTTCATTCTGAAATTCTTTGAACTTTTCAAATGTTTCAGACTTGTGTTTCATCAAGTAGATATACCCATATCTGCTCAAATCATCTTGTGAAGGTTAGCAAATAACTTGATACTTGCCACGAGCATCAACACTCATTGGATCGCATACATCGGTATGTATTATTTCCAATAAGTCGTAGCTTGTTCCATTGTTAGGAGAACGGAGTTTTAGTCATCTTGCCCAAAAGGCACGGTTCGCAAGCATCAAATGATTCATAATCAAGTGATTCCAAAAGTCCATCGGCATGGAGTTTTCTTCATGCGCTTTATACCAATATGACCTAAACGGCGATTACCACAAATAAGTTGCACTATCATTATCAACTTTGCATCTTTTGGTTTCATTATTATGAATATGTGTATTACTATGATCAAGATCCAATGAACCATTTTCATTGGGTGTGTAACCATATAAGGTTTTATTCATGTAAACAGAACAACAATTTATTCTCTTACTTAAATGAATAACCGTATTGCAATAAACATGATCAAATCATATTTATGCTCAACACCAAATAACACTTATTTAGGTTCCACACTAATCCTGAAAGTATAGGGGTGTGCGATGATGATCATATCAATCTTGGAACTACTTCCAACATTCATCGTCACTTCCCTTCAACTAGTTTCATTCATTCTGCAACTCCGTTTCAAGTTACTATTCTTAGCAACCGAACCAGTATCAAATACCGAGGGGTTGCTGCGAACACTAGTAAAATACACATCAATAATCTGTATATCAAATATACCTTTGTTCACTTTGCCATCCTTCTTATCCGCCAAATACTTGGGGTAGTTACGCTTCTAGTGACCAGTTCCATTGCAGCAAAAGCACTTAGTCTCGTGCTTAGGTCCAGACTTGGGCTTCTTCACTCGAGCAACAACTTGCTTGCCGTTCTTCTTGAAGTTCCCCTTCTTCCCTTTGCCCTTTTCCTTGAGACTAGTGGTCTTGTCAATCATCAACATTTGATGCTCTTTCTTGATTTCTACCTTAAATCGATTCTGAAGAGCTCGGGAATCGTTTCGTCATCCCTTGCATACTATAGTTCATCACGAAGTTCTAGTAACTTAGTGATGGTGACTAGAGAATTCTGTCAATCACTATCTTATCTGGAAGATTAACTCCCACTTGATTCAAGCGATTGAAGTACCCGGACAATCGAGAACATGCTCACTAGTTGAGCGATTCTCTTCCATCTTTTAGCTATAGAACTTGTTGGAGACTTCATATCTCTCAACTCGGGTATTTGCTTGAAATATTAACTTCAATTCCTGGAACATCTCATATGGTCCATGACGTTCAAAACGTCTTTGAAGTCCCGATTCTAAGCTGTTAAGTATGGTGCACTAAACTATCAAGTAGTTATCATATTGAGCTAGCCAAACGTTCATAACGTCTACATTTGCTCCTGCAATAGGTACATCACCTAGCGGTGCATTAAGGACATAATTCTTCAGGCAGCAATGAGGATAAACCTCGGATCACGGATCCAATCCGCATCATTGCTACTAACATTTTTCAATACAATATTCTCTAGGAACACATATAAAAACATAGGGAAGCAACAACGCGAGCTATTGATCTACAACATAATTTGCAAAATACTACCAGGACTAAGTTCATGATAAATTTAAGTTCAATTAATCATATTAAAAAACTCCCACTTAGGCAGACATCTCTCTAGTCATCTAAGTGATCACGTGATCCATATCAACTAAACCGTGTCCGATCATCACGTGAGACGGAGTAGTTTCAACGGTGAACATCACTATGTTGATCATATCTACTATATGATTCACGTTCGACCTTCGGTCTCCGTGTTCGAGGCCATATACATTATATGCTAGGCTCGTCAAGTTTAACTCGAGTATTCGCGTGTGCAACTGTTTTGCACCCGTTGTAGATGGACGTAGAACTTATCACACCCGATCATCACGTGGTGTGCAGGTACTACGAACTTTGGCAACGGTGCATACTCGAGAGAACACTTCTTGATAATTTTAGTGAGAGATCATCTTATAATGCTACCGTCAATCAAAGCAAGATAAGATGCATAAAGGATAAACATCACATGCAATCAATATAAGTGATATGATATGGTCATCATCATCTTGTGCTTGTGATCTCCATCATGGCACCGTCATGATCACCATCGCCACCGGCGCGACACCTTGATCTCCATCGTAGCATCGTTGTCGTCCTCGCCAATCTTATGCTTCCACGACTATCACTACCGCTTAGTAATAAAGTAAAGCATTACATCGCGATTGCATTGCATACAATAAGCGACAACCATATGGCTCCTGCCGATTGCCGATAACTTCGGTTACAAAACATGATCATCTCATACAATAAAATTTAGCATCATGTCTTGACCATATCACATCACAACATGCCTGCAAAAACAAGTTAGGCGTCCTCTACTTTGTTGTTGCAAGTTTTACGTGGCTGCTACGGGCTTAAGCAAGAACTCATCTTACCTACGCATCAAAACCACAGCGATAGTTTGTCAAATAGACTCCGTTTAACCTTCTCAAGGACCGAGGCGTAGCCTTTTCAGTTCAACTAAAGTTGGAGAGACAGTCTTCCGCAAGCCATCTATGTGCAAAGCACGTCGAGGGAACCGGTCTCGCGTAAAATGCACGCGTAAGGTTGGTCCGGATCGTCTCGTCCAACAATACCGCTGAACCAAAGTATGACATCTTTGGTAGGCGTATGACTTGTATCGTCCACAACTCACTTGTGTTCTACTCGTGCAAATAACATCAAACCATAAAACCTAGGCTCGGATGCCCTTTGTTGGGGAACGTAGTAATTTCACAAAATGTCCTACGATCACGCAAGACCATGGTGATGGCATAGCAACGAGAGGGGAGAGTGTCCGTCCACGTACCCTCGTAGACCGAAAGCGGAAGAGTTATAACAACGCGGTTGATGTAGTCGTACGTCTTCACGATCCGACCGATCAAGTACCGAACGACTGGCACCTCCGAGTTACGCACATCGTTCAGCTCGATGGCGATCCCGGACTCGATCCAGCAAAGTGTCGGGATGAGTTCCGTCAAGACGACGGCGTGGTGACGATGTTGATGCTCCACCGACGCAGGGCTTCGCCTAAGCTCCATGACGATATGACTTCTCCGTGGCAGGGCTTCGCCTAAGCTTTACGACGATATGACGAAGTGGAATATGGTGGAAGGGGCACCGCACACGGCTAAGGAAAGATCCGTAGATCAACTTACGTGTCTGGGGTGCCCCCACCTGTATATAAAGGATGGAGGAGGAGGAGGCCGGCCAAGGCAAAGGTGCGGCCAGGGTGTGGAGTCCTACTAGGACTCCAAGTCCTAGTAGGAGTCCACCAAGAGGGAGGAAGGGAGAAGGAAGTGGAGGAGAAGGAAAGGTGGCGGCCCCTTTTCCCTAGTCCAATTCGGACTAGAGGGGAGGCGCAGCAGCCCCTTGGCCCTTTCTCCTCTTCCCACTAAAGCCCATCAAGGCCCATTGCTTCTCCCGTAACTACCCGGTACTCGAAAAATACTCGAATCATTCGAACCTTTCCGAACTCCGAATATAGTCGTCCAATATATCGATCTTTACGTCTCGACCATTTCGAGACTCCTCGTCATGTCCCCGATCTCATCCGGGACTCCGAACTCCTTCGGTACATCAAAACTCATAAACTCATAATATAAGCATCATTGAAACCTTAAGCGTGCGGACCCTACGTGTTCGAGAACTATGTAGACATGACCTAGAACTATTCTTGGTCAATAACCAATAAGCGGAACCTGGATGCCCATATTGGCTCCTACATATTCTACGAAGATCTTTATCGGTCAAACCGCATAACAACATCGTTGTTCCCTTTGTCATCGGTATGTTACTTGCGCGAGATTCGATCGTCGGTATCCAATACCTAGTTCAATCTCATTACCGGCAAGTCTCTTTACTCGTTCCGTAATACATCATCTCATAACTAACTCATTAGTTACAATGCTTGCAAGGCTTAGGTGATGAGTATTACCGAGAAGGCCCAGAGATACCTCTCCGACAATCGGAGTGACAAAACCTAATCTCGAAATCGCTAACCCAACAAGTACCTTTGGAGACACCTGTAGTACTCCTTTATAATCACCCGATTCACGTTGTGACGTTTGGTAGTACCAAAGTGTTCCTCCGGTAAGCGGAGTTGCATAATCTCATAGTTATAGGAACATGTATGGGTCATGAAGAAAGCATTAACATACTAAGCGATCAAGTGTTAAGCTAACGGAATGGGTCATGTCAATCAGATCATTCAACTAATGATGTGACCTTGTTAATCAAATAACAACTCCTTGTTCATGGTTAGGAAACATAACCATCTTTGATTAACAAGCTAGTCAAGTAGAGGCATACTAGTGACATTCTTTTTTGTCTATATATTCACACATGTATTATGTTTACGGTTAATACAATTCTAGCATGAATAATAAACATTTATAATGAAATAAGTAAATAAATAATAACTTTATTATTGCCTCTAGGGCATATTTCCTTCACTCAGCTTGAACTGGCGGGCGTGGCGTGGCGATGTGTAGCGCATACGTGGCGCGCTGCGATTATTGTGGCGGAGGAGTTCGTCCGGCGGACGGATGTGTCCAGCGGAGGGAGCGGGGCTAGGGTTTCGGGATCCGGAAAATTTCGGAGGGGAGGCTATATTTATAGGTAGAAGGAGCTAGGAAGCTCCAAATGAGGTGTAGTTTTCGCCCACACGATCGTGATCCGACGACGGAGAGCATGGAAGTGACTTAGATGGGTTATTGGGCTGTTTTGAAGGGGTGTTGGGCTGCAACCCAAAAGAGGCCTTTGCGGTTATCTTGATTTACCCGTTGGAGTATCAAGCGACCTCCAAATGGCACGAAACTTGACAGGTGGTCTACGGTGGTGTACCAAGGCCACTTGACAAACCTCGGTCCTTTCCGAGAAAGTTTAGTACCTACTCACGGAAAAAATGTAAAAGGGACGCCGGGGACATAGGAGTGCGGATTGCAAAAGCGGACAACAGGGAAAATGCTCGGATGCATGAGGCGAGCACGTATGCAAATGAGATGCACATGATGACATGATATGAGATGCATGACATGGAAAAAATGCAAAACAAAAGACAAAAACCCTACCACGGAGGGAATATCATATCACAATGCCGAAAATGGCAAGAGTTGGAGTTACAAATATGGAAAGTTACATCCGGGGTGTTACATTGTGGCTCGCTATACTGAGTTAGAGAAAAAACAGATCCAGCTCAACCTCGATTTGAAGCTTGCTCAGGATAATTTGCAGAAGGCAAAGTATGAAGCAAAAGGTATGGCTGGTGAGAATTTTTGATGACTGCCTTTGTTTTTCTGCTCGTTCTCAACTCTGTTCTCATTGTTGCTTTGCAGATAAACTGGAAGAGATTTTGAAGAAGAAGGACCTTGACCTTGCAGAGGCATAGAAGGCGGCTTTGGAGAAAACAAAGCTCACTGAAAAGAAACTTGCCTCAGTCGACAAACTTGAAGATGAAAATGCCAAGCTGAAAGCCTCTCTTGTGCTGACTAACAAGGAAGTTAGTCATTGAAGAACGACAAGATTGTTCTGTCTGACAAGGTTGGCCAACTGGCGGGGAAGCGAAACGACCTGGAGATTTATCTTGGAGGGCTCTCCAAGAAGCTGTTTCTCATGCTTGAAGGTAGTCTATTTTATCCATTGTCTTGCTCTCACCAGCTCATCACATGATCGTTATTTTGAGTCTAAGCTGTGTTTTCAGAATTACGCCAATACTTTGAAGAAGAAACCCGGTCGGGTGGAAACCAGCTTGGACCCCATCAACTCTCTGTGAAGGACGAAGCTGCTATGAATGTGCTCCGTTCGAGTCTCGCGTTGCTAAGCGTGGTGGATTATCTTGCTCATTGAAAGTTGCGATGTCGCGGATCGACTCGACTCTCTGGCGAGCAGACTCTTGAGAATGATCTTGAATCCCTAATGACTCATTGAATGAGATTCCAAGTCGAGTGCAAGAATGGAAAAGTCTTACGCCGGTGTGATCTTGATGTTGCTCTATCTCTGGTCCGTGTCCACTTGCAAAGAAGCGCAAGAGGACAAGCTGGTGTCTCTCAAGGTTGCCAATACCAGGAAGCACGACTTCAGATCTTTCATGGAGACTTTCATCGCCGCTGCTACCCGTATTCTTGACGGAATCGACCTCGACCAGTTTGTTGCGCCTTCCGGTCCTCCGCGGAGGAGTAAAAACTTCTAAGTCCCACTTTAAATTTGCCTCGGAATGCCGAGTGGTTTACATGTAGATAAACTTTAACAGGCTTAACGCTTGAGCACCTTTGGATCCGTAGGACGTTTATCCGAACTTGCTTTTTCCTTTAACATGCTTTGTTTGCCTTCGAGAGAACTTTATTCCTCATTCGGAAGATATTCCGTTGAAATTCCAGTCGACTTGTGCTTCATCTATCCTGCAGGTAGAGATGGAACACAGACTGCGACTGACCTTGTCGTCCTTACGGATTTGGACGAACCGCACGTTGTACTTGTGGCGAAGCTCCGAAGGAGGAGGTAGCAGTCGACCTGCACCTCGTCGTCCTTGCGGATTGGGATGAACCGCACGTTGTACTTGTGGCGAAGCTCCGAAGGAGGAGGTAGCCGTCGACCTGCACCTCGTCGTCCTTATGATTGGGATGAATTCCTTACTTAGGCGAGCACTGGGCTGCAGCTAAGCCCCCGAGTGGGAGGTTTGCTCTCCACTCGGTAGGATTTTTATTACTTAGGCGAACACTAGGTTGCAGCTAAGCCTCCGAGTGGGAGGTTTGCTCTCCACTCGGTAGGATTTTTATTACTTAGGCGAGCACTGGGCTGCAGCTAAGCCCCCGAGTGGGAGGTTTGCTCGCCACTCGGTAGGAGTTTGATTACTTAGGCGAAACCTGGGCTGCGGCTAAGCCCCGAGTGGGAGGTTTGCTCTCCACTCGGTAGGATTTTTATCACTTAGGCGAGCACTGGGCTGCAGCTAAGCCCCCGAGTGGGAGGTTTGCTCTCCACTCGGTAGGATTTTTATTACTTTGGATGTTTAAGGCGAATCCTTGGGCTGTTATAAGCCCCCGAATGGGAGGCTGGCTCACCACTCGGTAGGATTTGAATACTTAGGCGAGTACTTGGACTGCAGCTAAGCCTCCGAGTGGGAGGCTGGCTCGCCACTCGGTAAGATTTGAATACTTAGGCGAGTACTTGGACCGCAGCTAAGCCTCCGAGTGGGAGGCTGGCTCGCCACTCGGTAGGATTTTGAATACTTAGGCGAGTACTTGGACTGCAGCTAAGCCTCCGAGTGGGAGGTTGGCTCGCCACTCGGTAGGATTTTGAATACTTAGGCGAGTACTTGGACTGCAGCTAAGCCTCCGAGTGGGAGGCTGGCTCGCCACTCGGTTGGATTTTGAATACTTAGGCGAGTACTTGGACTGCAGCTAAGCCTCCGAGTGGGAGGTTGG
The DNA here is from genome assembly GCA_021605145.1 of Aegilops bicornis. Classification (NCBI taxonomy): domain Eukaryota; kingdom Viridiplantae; phylum Streptophyta; class Magnoliopsida; order Poales; family Poaceae; genus Aegilops; species Aegilops bicornis. Next base: position 637,632,878 of record CM038675.1, read on the forward strand.
CTCGCCACTCGGTGGGATTTTGAATACTTAGGCGAGTACTTGGACTGCAGCTAAGCCTCCGAGTGGGAGGCTGGCTCGCCACTCGGTAGGATTTTGAATACTTAAGAAGCGGATTCGCACCTAAGCCCCGAGTGAGAGGCTGGCTCGCACTCGGTAAGGATTTTTTTTTTACAATATTTTTCGAATCGGATTCGCGACTAAGACACCCACTGGGGGAAATTTCAACAAAAAGCAATAACAATCACTGGGAAAATTATAACATTCTTGTCTTAGATAAACTACAAAAGTACTTTTATTACATCTCAACCAAGTGAGTATTAAGTGTAAAAGGGGCGGAGCAGCTCCGCGTTCCAAGCTCGAGGCTTGTCGATCTGGCGATCAATGTTGTAGAGATGATACACTCCGTTGTGGAGGACTCTTGTGACGATGAAGGGACCTTCCCAAGTGGGAGCAAGCTTGTGTGGTTTCTGTTGATCCACTCGGAGGACCAAATCTTCCTCTTGGAAGGCTCGACTCTTCACATTTCGGCATGGAATCGGCGCAAGTCTTCTTGATAGATAGTCGGCGGATCAGGGCCATCTCTCTCTCCTCTTCCAAGAGGTCGATTGCATCTTGCCGGGCTTGTTCCGCTTCTTCTTCAGAGTATAGCTCGACTCGAGGCGCATTGTGAACGGTGTCACTCGGCAGAACTGCTTGACTCCATAGACCAGGAAGAATGGAGTTCTCCCAGTCGACCGATTAGGAGTGGTCCTCAATCCCCATAGAACTGATGGAAGTTCGTCGACCCAAGCTCCTGTTGCGTGTTTGAGATCACGCATCAGCCGTGGTTTCAGCCCTTTGAGAATGAGGCCGTTTGCTCGTTCCGCTTGTCCATTCGACTGAGGATGAGCCACTGAAGCATAGTCGACCCGCGTGCCTTGAGAGGCGCAGAAGGCTTTGAACTTCTCAAAATTGAAGTTTGACCCATTGTCGGTGATGATGCTATGCGGAACTCCATATCTGAATATCAACTCTCTGATGAAACTGATAGCAGTGCATGCATCGAGGTTCTTGATGGGCTTGGCTTCGATCCACTTGGTGAACTTGTCGATTGCTACTAGCAAATGAGTGAAGCCGCTTCTGCCAGTTCTCAACGGTCCAATCATGTCCAATCCCCAAACAGCGAAGGGCCAAACGAGTGGAATGGTCTTCAAGGCTGAGGCTGGCTTGTGCTATATGTTGGAATAGAACTGACATCCTTCACACTTGTCGACTATTTCTTTTGCCATTTCATTTGCTTTTCGGCCAAGAAAAATCCCGCTTTCGGTATGCTTTAGCCACAATGGTGCGAGAGGACGCATGATGGCCACAGGTCCCCGAGTGGATATCCTCAAGAATTATCGACCTTCTTACGGCGTGACACACTTACGGCCGACTCGATCGCGCTTTCTCTGCATAATTGTCCCTTGATCATCCGTAAAGGCCTTGGATCAACGAACGATCTGTCGAGCCTCTTCTTCATTCTCTCGGGAGCTCTTTCCTTAGGATATATGCGATATGCGGCCTTTGTCCGATCGGGAGTGATGACCACAACTTCCATAATCAGGTCGACCACGCCTGGGACCTCAACTTCAGTCGGATCATTGGCACTCTTTTGCTGCGGGGCTTCTTCTGTGAAAGGATCCTCTTGTACTGATGGAGCATGAATGTGTTCCAAAAATACATCACTGGGAATGGCTTCCCTCTTGGACCCTATCTTCGCCAAATCATCCATGACTTGATTTTTCGGTCGGGTATATGATGAAGCTCTAACCCTCGAATTTCTTCTCCAGCTTTCTCACTGCATTACAATAACTTTGTCGCCATTTGGGCTTCGACATCCCACTCCTTCATCACTTGATTAACAACCAGATCCGAGTCGCCATAGACCATAAGGCGGACGGACGCCGAAAGTGAAATGGCCATGCGCAACCCATACAGGAGTGCTTCATATTACGCTTCGTTGTTGGAAGAATCAAAGTGAATCTGGAGAACATACTTGAGCCTATGTCCTCGGGGAAACCAATACAACCCCTGCACGAACCGTTCGGCATCTTGGAACCATCGAAAAACATAGTCCGGTGTTCCGAGTGAACTTGAGTCGGAAGTCATTGCTCAGTCCACTCGGCGAGGAAATCTGCTATTGCTTGGGACTTGATGGCTTTCTTTGCCTAGAATTTGATATCAAGGGACGGAGTTCAATCGCCCATTTTGCCACTCGACCAGTTGCATCTACATTATGAAGAATTTACGACAAAGGCGTCGGCGACGGCGTAATGGAATGATCGGAGAAATAATGAGCAACCTTCTTCGTGGTCATATAGATCCCATAAACAAGCTTCCGATAGTGAGGGTGTCTTTGCTTTGATGGGGTCGATTACTTGGAAAGATAATAAATCGGGCGTTGAACTTTGAAGGCTTTTCCTTCTTCTTCCCGCCGGCCGTAAATGCTGATCTTGACGACTTGTCCGATGGGTGCAATGTAGAGCAGCAAAGGCTCTTTGTTGATTGGGGCAGCAAGCACCGGCTGGGTGGAGAGCAGAGCTTTGAGCTCTGCAAACGCTGCATCAGCTTCTAGAGTCCACTCGAACTTGTCCGACTTCTTCATCAGTCGGTAAAGAGGCAATGCCTTTTCACCGAGGCGAGAGATGAATCGACTTAAAGCGTCCAAGCATCCAGTAAGTTTCTGGACATCATGCACAAGCATAGGGCGCTTCATTCGGAGTATGGTGCCAACCTTTTCGGGGTTAGCATCGATTCCTCGTTCAGAAACGAGAAAACCGAGTAATTTTCCACCAGGAACTCCAAATGTACACTTTGAAGGGTTAAGCTTGATATCATACCTCCACGAGATTGGCAAATGTTTCAGCAAGGTCACCAATAGGTCGGAACCCTTTCGTGACTTGACCACTATATCATCCATGTACGCTTCCACATTCCGGTGATTTGAGTGAGCAAACACTTACGAGTCATCCTCATGAATGTGGCTCCGGCATTCTTGAGACCGAATGGCATGGTGACATAACGAAGCACCCGAATGGAGTGATGAACGATGTTTTAATCTCATCGGGTCCATACTGACGGATCTGATGGTACGGAATAGGCGTCTAAAAAGACAACCTCTCGCATCCATGATTGAGTCGACTATTTGGTCGATGCGAGGAAGAGGGAAATGATCTTTCGGGCAGGCCCGATTGATATGCTTGAAATCGATGCACATGCTAACGACTTGTCCTTCTTGGGGACCATGACAACATTGGCGAGCCACTTGGAGTGGTAGATCTCTCGGATGAACTCTGCTGCTAAGAGCCGAGCCACCTCCTCGCCAATGGCCTTTCTCTTACGACGGCGGACCATGAAGATACTCTTTAACCGGTTTGAATTTTGGATCGACTCGTGGCGATGCTCGGCCAACCCACAGGAACACGGCATGTCGTGAGGCTTCCATGCAAAGATGTCCCGATTCTCACGGAGGAACCGGATGGCGCTTCTTCCTATTTTGAGTCGTGTGTTGTTGAGATGTTGGTCGGAGCAGCATTGGGATCGGTCGGGTGAATGTGAACCTGTTTCGTCTCGCCATCGACCGAAATGCTGACTCCGTGGCGTCTCTTAGCTCGCAACAAATCACTTTCGGATCTGCAGTTTTACGATACTCTTGAAGCTCTACCATCGCCAGCGAGCATCGGCGATCTTAGAGCCTGCGAAGCACTCTTACGCCTTCTTCCGATTGCCCATAGCGGTGATCACGCCCTTGGGACCAGGCATCTTGATTTAAGATACACGTAACATGGTCGGGCCATGAAACGTGCATAAGCTGGTCTCCCTAGAATAGCGTGATAAGCGCCCGAAATCTACGACTTCAAAGGTCAACTTTTCTTTAGGAAATGCTTTGAATCACCAAAAACTACATCAAGAGCAATTTGGTCGAGTGACTCGACCTTCTTTCCGGGAATGACTCCGTGGAAGCTCATATTCTTTGGTAATGCGAGTCCGGACATCGGAATGCCCATCCCTTTCAACGTCTCCGGCGTATAATATGTTCAAGCCACTACCATCATCCATTAGGACTTTGGTCGATCGAGTGCCTTCAACAATGTGGTCGACCACCAATGCTTGCCTCCGAGGGGTGGCAATGTCGTCGGGTGATCGGGTAGTCGAATGTGATGGCGATGCAGGACCATTTCAGATAATTGGGAGTCACCGAGCAACCAAGTTCACTTCCGATTGATAACCTTCAATCGACTTTTGCTTTCGGCGTTAGCAAAAATCATCGTGGTGGAATTGACTGGGATATCCACCATCACCGTAAATCTCTGTCCTCAACTTTGTTTGTCTCCTTATCCTTATCCTTGAGTTGTTTCCCTTGAACCGCTGAATCAAGAGCCGACACTTTGTCGAGTGGTATGTTTCGGGTAAATGAGTTTACCCTCTTCATCTTTCTTTGTATGAATATGACATGGCAAATCCAACACATCGTTTCCATCCTGGTCTTTCACCTTCTTGGGGTTCCAAGGACCCTTGGGTTTCCACTTGAAATTTCACAGGGTCATGGCCAAGGCCTCTCCGGGAGCCGCTGGTTCGGCTTTGCACTTCTGCTTCCGACTGGAATTTCCTCCACCGGCCTCATTGGCGGCCGATTTATATTACCACTCCGGAGCCGATCCTCTTCTTCACCATTTGCATACTTGATGGCAATCTCCATCATCCGACTCAGGGTCATATCTCGGTTCGACCAAATTTCAAACTCAATTCTCTGTTCTTGACACCTTCCTTGAAGGCACAGACTACCTGGTGATCAGATACATTCTCGACTGTGTGATGCAAAGTGATCCACCTCTGGATATAATCTCTCAAAGTTTCACTCGACTTTTGCACACACGGCGCAACTCCGTCAAACCTGCCGGTCGCTTGCAAGTTCCTTCAAATGTCACGACAAACACTGGCAAGATCTTCCCAAGTGTAAATACTACTGGGTGCTAACTAATTCAACCACGCCCTGGCTGAACCCTCCAACATAAGAGGCAAATGCTTCATGGCTACCTCATCGTCGCCACCGCCGATCTGAACCGCCACTCGGTAATCTTCAAGCCAAGTGTCAGGCTTGGATTCTCGATGAACTTATCGACTCCGATCGCCAACTTTGAAGTTGGGAGGAATCACTGCGGACTCACGATGGCTCTCTTTGAAACACTCTGGTCCCGAGACATGAACTCTGCTGCTGGAAGGAACATCTCTATCATGGCCGTCTCGGTGAGCTCTGTTCTGTCGACCAAACCTTGAGCGATAATAGATCTCGCATCAAAGCACGGTTCCACAGGGTCGATGGAACTCTTCGCCCATCAACTTTGTGTTGGCGTCTGTCCCGCTGCCGAGGAGCGTATGATCCACCCCTTGGGGAGGAGTGGACACTGACGTCGATCGTTGCGATCGAATCGGTGCTCATACTGCTTTCATGACCCTTGTATTGATCATCACGCCGCCCCCACGTTCCTCACGCCTCGGGGCGATCTCGGACTATGGGCCGATTGGATCAATTCGCAGCGACGGGTCATTTGTGAACCTGTTCAGCGATCGGATACAAGCGAGTTTTGATCTCCGCCGCCGGAGCAAATTCCTCATTTGCTGCAAACCTCTACCCGCCTCGATCGGGAAGGCTGAATGGACTACGCTATACGGGCGCAGCTGCTAAATTCGAATCGGAGTTCGATATACCTGAGTTGGCGGTTGAAAGAGGTGGCGTCGATTGGATTACGGAACCCTTGGTCGCGTCGCTCGTCAGTACTCTTGAAGATTCTCGATCGAGTCGCTCGGCCGAGTTAATGGCCAGCGCATCCTCCAAGGCGCGAGCCTCGGGGGTTTCTCCAACGATAGGAGTGTGAAGTGCATCCATGTTCCGACGGCGAAGCTCCTCCCTCTGGAGCGAAGTGAGGGGCTCGGGCAAGTACTCTTCGTGGGCTTGCACCGGATCGCCTCCACCGCCACCTTCGTTGGTGCGGGTGAATCCAGGGGGACTGCGTGGTCCATCGACCATCAGAACCTCTGCCGCCGGGTCACTGCTATCGCATTCGGACGCAGTCTCTACGGAGCCAGTCGAACAGGCCGTAGAGAGATTCGTCGGGCTCGATCGCCGCGACTTGGGGGATGGCCGACTGGCGGGCCGCCGCATGCCTCACCCACCGCTAAAGCCTCGACCGACCGGGCAACGCTTGCGCGGTGGGAGATCCCAGGAGTGAAGACGGCGCAGAGCCGACCCATCTTGGGTCGACGGTTGCCGCAGGAGGACGCCGCGGACACACGCGAAAGTCGTCGCCCATGGACGGGAGCGCGTCCCACGTCCGAGTGGAGCCTCCTGAAGCCAAAGCGGAGTCGTCGGCGGCGAACGTGGCGCACCGAGACGGATCTCGTGGCCATCGACCAGAACTCCACGAAACCATGATGCGGAGATCGAAAGAATCCCAACTTCTCCAACAAATCGCTAGAACACCTGCCCCATTGGGCGCCAAATCGTCGTGGTTCTAAGTCCTGACAAGAGAATGGGGTAGGTATGGAGAGGCAAGATCCTAGCTATGGAGTAGTTGTATACGCAAAGGATTTACTGAGTTCAGGCCCTTCTCGGAGGAAGTAATAGCCCTCGTCTCGGAGCCCGAGGCGGTCATTGGATTATATGCGTATGTGTTACAGAGTGCGAACCCTTCTACTGTGGAGGGGTGGCTTATATAGAGTGCGCCAGACCCCAGCCAGCCCACGTAGTAGAGGGTTTAAGGTGTGTTAAAGCTAGGCGTTACTGGTAACGCCTTACATAAAGTGCCATTAAGGTCATAAAGACTATTTAACTACAGACCGTTTGGGTACCGAGTGGCTCTTGGACTCCTGGTGGTCGAGTGGGTCTTCATGACCGAGTGGAAACCTACCAGGTCGACTGGAAGGCTGCTTCTCTTGTGAGTGTCCTTGTGGAGGGTACCTTTGGGCAGGTCTATGACCCTACCCCCGGTACATGACTTCATCACCGGGCGCTGCCGTGGCCGAGTCACCGTGCCCGGGAGCTACAGGGCACCACTCTGGCGAGGCAGCGCTTCATAGGACTGCTGGCTTGCAGAGTAGTAGTAGTGGTGGCGGCGGCACCGCCGTGTAAAGGTGCGGCGGCGGTGAGGCCGATCCGGCCAGGTGCGCGGCGGCAGCGGGGCCGATCCCGGCCAGAGACGACAGTGGCGGGGCACCGTGGCGCCCGTACCACGCTGTTTCGGCGGAGGAGGGTCACCAGCAGCGCCGCGTCGAAGCGGGCAGCCGATCGTCCACGGCCCGGCGCGTCATGGAGAAGCGCCCGGCGGCGGTGGCGCCAGACGTCGTTGAGTGGCCGGGAGGCCGGAAGGGCGACATCGGGGCTAGGCTGGCCAGCAGCGGCGGTCGAGATCGGCAGCGGCGGCGGGCGGCGGGAGGTGGTGCGTGAAGACATCGTAACCTAAATCGATACCATGTAAAACATAGGGTTTGAGAAAGCGGCTCGACACCATGAGATGTGGCTATCTCATTATATAAACGTATCAAGAGATACAATATAAAGGCCTATCTGAGGATTACATATATACAGTCTAACACGCTGCCGTCCAATGCATTGTGCTTGTGCATGCATGAATGGATGGCTACTCGCAGCGCGACGAAAACAGCTGTTTTCTGAGCTCAGGGCATCTTAAAGGTTACGTGCATGCATCATCACAAATGCATGCGAGAACTGCAATGCCTTCATGACAGCCCACGCTAGGTCATTCCTCCATCGTCCTATCCTGAAACAACTCATGGATTCATCTAAGTATATATTTACCTAGATGTACCGATCCATGGATTCAGCTCACCAGGACGTCTCCAATCGAAGGTCATATGCATGTTCATGCATGTGGTCCGAGGAGATGAAGAATCTAGAGATCAGTGCACGCAGGGTAGCAGCAACCTGACTGACAGCGAGATTATATTTGGTACTTCTATTTATTTATTTTCCTTTTTTTTTTTGGAGCGGGTTTACCCCTTTCCCTTACAAGAACGGAAATATTACAACTGTTTCAGAAACATTCAGAAGGAGAGGAAAGAGAGGTAGCGAGTCAAACGCACTGCCAGAAAACCCTCTCGTCGTTGAAACGAGTACTATGGGCGATATTTTTTCCTTCGTTAGCTGCCACTGTCTGCAGGTTTTCTGGCCGGCCAGCTTTGCACGTCTGAGCCGACCTCGAGATACAGCTAACATTTCCGTGTGTTGGGACACTCGATCGTTGAATCAAGTGGGTTCCTGGGGTATGCATCATGCAATAATCTA